>OY282397.1:5425335-5455335 GCA_958295455.1 Coleophora deauratella | reverse complement strand
GCATTAAAAAAATACGTAGACATAAATTCCTTCAAACCGCGATAAATGATGTGGAAAGTTAATGTCAGATAGTAAAACGTTATAAAAACATATCAAACAGAGATTATAATGTGAAATGTTTTGAAAACAAATCAAAACGCTGATGTATTTATTCAAGGTTTTTTGAAGTTTGAGGTTACAGATGTTCTTATTATTGTGCCTATTTTACATAATCTTACTAGCTTTATTCATAGTCACAGGTAACAAGCTGAAAACTCATCCACCTGTTGCCATTATGTATATTATCATAACATCGTGTAGACGACGTACTCATGTGCCCTCAATGTGCACGGAAGTTTGCCTCACGTGCCCTCAATGTGCACGGAAAATTAGCCATCTCCGGTTATCTAGTTATCATAGTTCTTCTAGCGAAAGAAACCCCTCAATATAGTTTAATCAATAGACCGATGAATGGCTGAATTTGGGGAAAAATCCGTGCATAATTCATTTCAACTAACTTAGAGCACATAGCCTACGTCTAAAGTTAGTTGTCTGAGTACCATTATCAGTTCACTGATGTTCAAATTTACCCCTGGAAGAGATAACTTGTAATGAAACTCACAATCAGATGTCATCACTCTTTGTTACTAATCTCTTCGGAAGCAATAATAGGACTTCAATTCGGAAAACTGAATGAAAGTATGAATAAAGTTGGTAACCATTTGATCACATAGTATTACGAGGATTCCGTTTCTCTCTTGAGGGATTATATACATCATTAGAGTGGGGCTGTAAGTCCGATAATTGCGATTGTAGGAATATCCGTTTACATTTCTTCAGGGAGTTTGAGCTTGAGACTGTAGAGCTTCATTAATGCATGCGCACAGGGTTTTTGCATGCACTTAATAAGTATCCGGAAACAAAAAAAAAAAAAAAAAAAATACATTCTGATAATTTATGATTCTTGTGAAAAGTTGTTGACTTTTATGTATTGTATGAAATGTGCTGCTGTTTGTCTACTTAAAAGTCACGCCGTATATATATATAACATTTTATTTTGAAAAAATGTTGAACGTTCGCAAACGTTCTATTTGTTCTTACTGTCATCATGCCAGAAATATTCCGTAGAAAGTTCTACAGGGTGTAACAGAAGTGTGTGACAATACTTCAAGGTTGGCTTTTACCCATCAAACTGAACAACTTTTGTTCTACAACTTTGTTGAAATCGCAAATTTTTTTTTGGACTTTTCATACAAATCGATCAGCTGGCGAACCAAGTTTGTATGAAAAGCCAAAAAATTTTTTTGCGATTTCAACAAAGTTGTAGAACAAAAGTTGTTCAGTTTGATTGTATCTGATACTCGTATCACCTATCCACCAAATCATTAAGCAATTAAGCAATTGTAATTCAGTATTCCTAGATATAATTAAGGATTTAATTTTGACAGCTTATAATATAAACAATCACCCTTATTATATTCGATTTGTTAATCTTAATAAGAAATTAGATAGCTATAATTCGCCTCGTCTAAGTAATAATTTATCTGGGTACCTATTGTTCAGTTAATACAAAGGATATTTACCCATTTAGATAATTGTTCGATGGATCCTGATAGGATCTTCAGAAACATTTTAACGATCAAGGCAATTGTTATAACTAGTGATCGGAAATTCGGGGGTAATGTATTTTTTCCCAAGAAAGAATGGTATGGATATGCCTCTCTGAATTTATAGATTTCATACAAAAAATTCCCGGGATATCGGGATCGTAAAAAGCGTTGGGATTCTTAATTGTGGTGATCTGATTGTAGTGGACTGATCTTATTGATAATTTTATGTATGCTTTTAAAAACATTAATTCAACGTTCTCCTAGTTCCCCAACTTTAAGTATAATTGCCCCCCAATTTCCGATCACTAGTTATAACTCTATTTGAGGATATACCTAATGTTACTATGATGTTACCTTACCGACAACAAATCAGTCTGTTTGTTTTGTTATTTGTGTTGATAGTTTTAATAATATTTTTGGAAAATAATGTAGGTATATAATGTAGGAAGGCGAGACACGATTTTCGATGGTAATATTTTCTACCTCGTACTAACTTCCTACCACTTTGACGACTCGTATACTCATAATTTGGTAAAGGCTTATTATTATTATTATTATATACTCATAATTTGAGAATTTGGGAAGTGTTTGCGGGGTATTCCAATATTTACACTTATGCTCACCGATTTGTATAACAACATCCTATAAAGTTGCATATTATTAGTGATCGGAAATTCGGATGCAATTTCGTTTTTTAGAAAGAATAGTATGGATATGCCTTTCCCTAGATTTTCATAGAAAAAATTCCCGGGATACCGGGATCGTAAAAAACCTTGGAATTCTTAATTTTAATGATCTCATTGTAGTGAATGTTGATATTATTGAAAATTTTATTTATGCTATTATGTGTTTATATCCTCAATTTATTTTATATACACAGGGTTATTGGTAATCCTTGTAGGAGGTGATAGGGGGGATAAAATGTGAAAAATTTAACACTACATATGTATGGCCAATAGTTTCCAATTCTATTCAAAACGGCATGTCCATATAATGCTAGCTCTCCAATTTTAGGTATAATTGCATCCGAATTTCCGATCACTACATATTATATAGGATGTTGTCATACAAATCGGTGAGCATAAGTGTAAGTAAAAGTAAAAGGATTCGTGTAAATGAGCAGTTCATTGTTAATGGCATACTTAATAAAAATAACGAATATCAAGAGAAGGCCAGTCCACGCCGCCAACAGTATCCGAATACGAGTAAAAAGCATGGATTTCCTAAACCATATGAGAGGAAAGGGACAATCACATAAGATTAAATGGAGGAATCAGGAAGGACGGACCCAGTTCCCGATTGCCACCAGCGAGAATCCGCAATCTTCTCGGCCAAGTTAATAAAGGAAGTTTTTTGTCTTGTATTTACTATGGGCTACATACAACATTCCCTGACAAACTAGTTGTCGATTTTCAAAAAAATAAAATGGGTTTCCAATAGGTGTTGGCCGATTAGTTTAGCAAGTTGTTTGAGACTTTGAGAACTCTACAAATGATAACTAGGAATTTCTTTGGGAAAATTGTTCAGCTTCGGGAGTATAAACGCCAGTTCAAAATTTTAACCCCCAAATTTTCATGGTTATTTAGTAAAATATTCATAAATAAAACGCCCACAACTTTATATAATATTTACGAGAATATTATATATATTTCCTGCATTTATATAGTGTTTTAAAATAAAATTTAAATGTTTTCTGTTCAAATAGTGTCACATTGGAAAACACCCTTCCCTTTCGTTCGTTCTCTGTAGATCCATTAAGTAGATCCATAATGGATCTATCGAGTTATTTATTTCTCGTTAGATCTGTTTATACACGTTAGTGGTGTCAATCAATACCTATACATATACCGTCAAATGCCCTACACGTGATAGGCAACCTCCGTCTATACCTTGTGGATAGAACGGTTAATATGCCACACGATAAGAAGAAGAATCAATACCTTTGAAAAACACAAAATACCCTTTAAGTATTTAAAAGTACATACTCTATTCTATTGAAAAGGATATGGATTAGTGATGAGCCTGAGGCACCAGCTCCTTGGCCTCGTGTCCTGGGTCAGATATCGGAGAGCCACCGGCGTGAACCCTGGATACGGTAGCCCCTGTCCACCCGTACTCTCCGTGCTCAGCCCCCCCTCCGAGTCGGACTCGCCCCCCTCAGACTCCGACCCTCCACTCGAGTCCGACCCTGCCCCCTCCCCCCGGTACCCGTAGTAAGGCATATCTTCGGACATACACTTAATTATAAGCTCATTTTATCACTTTAATGTTTTTTTTTTAAGTTTGTGTGTTTACTACTTAACCATTTTCGAGATTGCTCAACTGTTCAGGTATGTGTCCCTGTGGATTTGAAGTGCTTCTGATTCTTCTGTCAAGAGATAGGATTTTAGCGCCATCGTGGAATTTTTGAAGCAAGAATAATCTGAAACAAAAAAAAACACTTGATTTTGAGGTTGAGATAGTTTTATGTGTAAGAGGGTCTTAATCTAGCTAAAAATTAAAAAATAAAACAAAACATATTAAAATCAATAAATAATATTTATTTAAATAAAACTTTAAGTACTAATAAATAATATGTAAATAAATTATTATATATATATTTTTTTTTTAATTCTGTAGGGTGTTCACGAAGAAAATACCATTAAACCTGCAACTATAACACAATATCCATTTTATAAATTACAAAATAAAACGATGCAATATACTTATCAAACAAATAAAAAGTTCATAAAATGAAAGTAGTCATAAATATTAATAATATTCACATCAATTAATTATGTAATTAATTATTACATTAAATTTGAACAAATTTTTAAATTAAGTAAAATATTCACGAGGAAAATACTATAAAATCAGCAACAATTTCTATTTCACCGCGTGGCACGTACTCAATTCGTGACATACTGCTATTGCGAAGAACGAACCAACTATTATAATTAACTAGTACTTAGGCATATTGACTTCGAAAGCCACAGTCTATTACGGAAAATTACACCTGAAAGTTACAATAATTAGTATACGTCCTAAGTACGCAAACAGTATTTTTGAAAATTACTCGATTTCGTTAATAGTACATAGTTACGTACAATACTTAGAAATTACAATATTTTTATCAGACATCATAATTGTCCTTTAACATTGCCTATGCTATGACAAACTTCCTAACGACCTGAATTTTCGATAACATATCTTAATATGGAAATATTTATTGTTATTTATAGAATTTTATTCGATAATAAGATCTAAAATGAAATATAGGATCATTAAGAAACATTTTAAGAAAAAACGGAAGTCTGTTCTTACTCGAGAAAGCAGGAAACCAAAGCTATTTTAAGTTTTTTTTTTATAAATTTTTATTATATTTTATTGAAAATTGTCTACAGTTGGAAACCACTAACTGTCGAACTGGGCACAAACGTCTTATTTAATTTAGTGATGAGATGAAATATTAAAAAAAATCTTTTATAAAATTGGACTCCGACAAAAGATATTTCAGAAGAATGCGCGGAAAATGAAATTTCAAGATTTTTTGTCTGTAAAACACGTTTATATAAGTTCCTGAAATACTTCAGTTTGAAAGCAAACCGGAACATCACCGTTAACGCAGACGCAATTCAGACATTAAAGCGCTTTGCAGCCTAAATCGCCGTAGTGCTCGTTTGCAGTAAGTACGAAGCGGAAGCTGCACGATTTTGGATACAAACAAAATTTTTACAGCGGCGATTAAGGCGACGTAGCACAGAGCTACTGCGCATTCATTTGCGCAGTACTAAACTCAAGTCCTACCCACACGCGCCACGCGATTTTAGGTTATTTTGTATTTTTTTCTGAATAAAAGTGTTTAAACGAATGGCATAGTTTCGTCGAAACCAATTGTTATACAATTTTTAATTATTTCCTTTTGATATAAGTACTTGGAACTGTTTTAAGTTTTAAGTAACGGTAGACCCATCTTTAGATTTTTTTCTTTCGAGCCAAAATTGTTGAATCCTGTTTCGGATAGCGTACGATCGCAGGAAACATAGTCAAAAATAAGTTTTATTTTTTTGTTCAGACTTTAAACACAGTTTTACGTCATTACTTTAAAAAAAACGTCATTTTGGTATAAGTGCGCCTTAAGCGGGGTACGCTGAGACATAACACGTAGCTGTATCGTGCCAAATATAGCAGAACTGTTCAGCATCTACTATGGTTTTTTTTCGGTGGCTTCACTTGCATACCATTTAAGAGAACTGAACTCCATATCCTGTGGGAACTAATCATTTTTCCCTATTAGAAGAAGCTTGTATAAAATCTCTAAAATTTTTAAACTTCCCATAAAATTTGGTCAATCACATGATCGATTAGTTTAAAAAGTCGTATTTTTTTAGTTTCATTAGGAAACCTACTATAAAGTATTTTCACATATTTTTTGTTACATTCTGTAAGACTGTACGTAGGTAATATTAGAGCTGCCAAAAACCACGAAGTTTTATTCTCCCATGGGTAGATGTAGATGATTAAATAACTTCTTTAATAATTACTATTTTTACTAATTTCATTATCAGCCGAAAGACGTCCACTGCTGGGTAAAGGCCTCCCCCAAGGATTTCCACACCGACCGGTCCTGTGCTGCTCGTATCCAGTGTCTTCCCGCAACCTTCATCAGGTCGTCAGTTCACCGAGTCGGAGTTTTACTAATTATTGAAACTAATTCACACTGTTTGATTTCATCTGAGCCATATTTTCTTTGAGTCATTATAAACAAATAAAACATATCATATCTTCCTTTTCACTTATAATGTGGCCTCAATTCAGCATTCGTACAATTAAAACCACGGAATCTTCAAACACATACAGGTTGTTTTAAAATCCTAACACTGGTATTTATTATGGATAACATACAGAATGATTTTTATTATTCACTGAAAAACTCATGTAACTGAAAAACTTTATCTAATGAACCTATACAATCGGAGCTGGTCCCTTGGGGAATGTCAGTTTCGTAAGCACCATATACCTACAATTTAGTTTTTGTCAGCAAATAAAATGTACCTTGTATAGACAATTATATAACTAAAGGGAAGAAAGAGTGGAAGGTAAAGTTAAGAATATGTGTCGTTTTTTAATTTATATATTTATATTTAAATTATATAAATAAATTTAAAATATTTTTACCACAGCTTATACAGGGTGTAACAGAAGTGTATGACAATACTTCAAGGTTGGCTTTTACCCATCAAACTGAACAACTTTTGTTCTACAACTTTGTTCAAATCGCAAAATTTTTTTTGGACTTTTCATACAAATCGATCAACTGGCGAACCAAGTTTGTATGTAAAGTTCAAAAATTTTTTTGCGATTTCAACAAAGTTGTAGAACAAAAGTTGTTCAGTTTGATGGGTAAAAGCCAACCTTGAAGTATTGTCACACACTTCTGTTACACCCTGTATACTGTATATTGAGTTTCATAATCATGACAGTCATGAGTCATGCTTTTCATGCGAGTGCTTATATGCGGCGGCAAAAAATTTATAACCACTTAAAATGACTGTTAACCTTCCCGAACCGTCAGTTAAAAGAGGCCATAATATTTAAAACGGGTACTTTAGCAGCGACCGAATGCAAGACTGGTTGTATAACAGGCTGTGAAAAAGCTGTAGTAATCTATCCATTAAACTGAGAAGTTTTTATCTACTAAAATAAAATGACATACTACTTTTCATATAAAACTGGCTAAATAACTTTTTGATTATTCAAACAAATACAGGGTCAAACTCATACCAAATTTTAACTCTGACTTCTAGATGATTCTAGTTATGACACTGAATAAATTTTGGACTTTTCCTTACAAAAGTTACTCAACTCATCTCTTTTGTATAAAGAATTTAAAATTGTTTGTCTCCATTTGAATTGGTTCCTTAGAGAAAGTTGTTCAGTTTCATTTGCAGAAAACACAGTTATTTGGTTCGCGATTTCAATATCATCCTGAATATGTAAGCGAGAAGAGTTTAACTGCCTCCTTGTCGTTGTAGCTAATTTACCTTTGTAGGACTGGGTTTGTTCGGTGGTAGAGCATTTTCAGAACCCGCCTGGTGAGCTACTACAGAGACAAGGGCTACTACTTACTAGCGTATCTAAGTCTTGTCGCCAAACATCAATTTTAACATAAAGGGCTGATTTTTCAGTATGAAGATAAGATAGCCAGTTCCCCACGGCGTAAAGGAATCTTGATAAGACTGATTCCATCCTCAGCATCATCATCACTTACTGTTAGATGATGCCGTGAGATGATGCCAAGGTCTAAACAATTGTGAATAAAAGAAAGCGTGACAAGTTTTTTCAGTTTTGCCAGAAGATTTTAATGCTTCAAATTGTGACATCATCATCATCATGAGCCGAAAGACGTCCACTGCTGGATAGAGGCCTCCCCCAAGGATTTCCACACAGACCGGTCCTGTGCTGTCCGTGTCCAGTGGCTTCCCGCAACCTTTAGCAGGTCGTCAATAAGGTTGTGACATCCTAAAATTTTCATATGAAATCTTAAAAAAGGTACCTACGAGTATTTTTTATTCTGCGGCAAGTATCGCCGTAACTCCACAGCTCATAAAGATTTTCATCTTCATTTGGGTTTTATTTCTAAACCCGTATCATTCCTATGAATATTAAGCAGGGAGCGGTCTCCGCGCAGAATATGCAATATGCAAAATCATTTCCATGGTTAAAAAGTATTAAAAAATTGTGTTAAGAAAAACCATCTATTGCCTATTTTAATATAGGTATTTGTTGAATTAAGTAATGAAAAAAACATTGAACCTTTATCATTAGGCAGGTGTAAATAAATGCAATCAATCAAAATATTTTTAAAGACTGTTTGAAGATGAGCACATAAACGTAAAATCAATCATTCACAACTTCCGAGAAAATGGCAAAAGTTTCTGATGTCATTTTTCAAAAGAAGCGTCGATTCCAAGACCGTATTGATTGATGTGATAACAACTGTTCAATTGTGTGGAAAATTTAAATTTAAAAGGGATTCAAATACGAGTATTTTTGGGGTTTCACGACCATGTTGCTAAACCTACACCATCTATGTATGTACGTCCAGCTCTCTGCTGTTATATCTTTCTGTTTCTTTTGATCCTTAATAGATTGCAGGTTGATTTTTTGGATATAGTGTTTTTATACCGGATATAGGTAATAGATATCAAAAAAAATATTTAAAGAGACAGCAAGTAATACATAAGATGTACTCATGCATGATGAAACATGAAGACTTTACTTTAAGGATTTATAAAAAAAATTGCCTAGTGTAAGTCGGACTCACACTACGATCCTGCACTGAATGCAAGAAATTTTTTTTTTGTTCAATTACATAAGAGAAATATATCGTGTGCTCTTACAGAACCCTGGCTCTTACCGCGGATCACTTGACCTATTTTTTCTTCCAGCTTACTGTGTATCCTGTCGCTAGAGACAATTTTTAGTAGAACTTGAACTCATCGTTACCTTCACTCGAATATTTAAAACCATGAGATTTACTCATATGAGGGGTGTAGTATCAAAACCCGCTAAAATCAATATTATTAAGATATCATCAAGTTAAAATTAATGATATGAAAATTTACAAATTAAATTGATATTTTGAACTCATTTAGGGAACTGTCAATGTATGGTAAAAAAAAGCGGCCAAGTGCGAGTCGGACTCGCCCATGAAGGGTTCCGTAGCAGCAAGTAACATAATATAAAAGTTGTTGTAGTTCGTTGTAGGTAAATTGCGGTTTACGATTTATGACGTATTAAAAAAACTACTTAGGTACTAGATCTCATTCAAACCAATTTTCGGTGGAAGTTTGCATGGTAATGTACATCATATATTTTTTTTAGTTTTATCATTCTCTTATTTTAGAAGTTACGGGGGGGGGGGGACACACATTTTACCACTTTGGAAGTGTCTCTTGCAAAAACTATTCAGTTTAGAAAAAAATGATATTAGAAACCTCAATATCATTTTTGAAGACCTATCCATAGATGCGGTTCACAGAATACATCTACTTACCAAGTTTCAACAGTATAGTTTCGGAAAAAAGTGGCTGTGACATACGGACGGACAGACAGACAGACAGACAGACAGACAGACAGACAGACAGACAGACATGACGAATCCTTATGGAACTTATGGGTTCCGTTTTTTGCCATTGGCTACGGAACCCTAAAAACTGTATTTGTCTACCACACTATTTCATTCACCATGTACAATACATTCTGTTAGTACCCTGAATCGTTACAAATATTTTGTTGGTAACAATTTCTGAATTCAACACAAATTCAATAAACAGAGCTCTCTGAAACAGTGTCGTGGTTATACATAATAAAATATTCAGTTACAATTCATTTGTAGCAATATTTTCATGAAACAATAAAAATAGCTCCTAGCGACGATTGGTCCGCATTTATTCAAAACTGCTTTAATAAAACAATGCATTTATGTTGTGAAAATATCTTCTTTATTTTATATCTACTGCTTTGTTTTTGCCAATGTTTTTGTTTGAGATTGATGAAGGTGAATCTACCTACAAAGATTAGGATGGGGAAAATTAAGAAAAATTAAGAATGTAAGACATTAGGGAAAGCAGTTTTGCGTGATAAACAATCACTCTAGTAAATTAATTAAAAAACCCTTACGTAGCAGCCTAGGTTACTTATACGAAAAATCTGGAATCTTTTAACTTAACTTGAAGGGGAGATTTTTGGGTATATGTATGTAGTTTCTCTTTCTTCTTATATGTCCACGTGTTTCCCTGAGTCTATAAGCTATGTAGCATTGTGGGGACGTGGTGAAACGTATAGTTAAACGTATAGTTGTAGTAAACGTAATATGTATTTGTAATCTTGACTACTCGTGGTAACTTTGTGGTCAGCGTTCCTGATTGCTGATCCATGGGTCGTGGGTCTATAAAATAGAAATTCTAGTTTGGGGCCAGATGACCATATGTGATTTGACCCGGATATTTATAATATTCGAGTGTTTAAAATAAAGTAGGTATGTCTTCAGTTAGACACATATTCGTGTTTTTAAATATTTTTTATTATTTTTCATTGAATCATTTAAATAAGCAAATTTATCATAAACATTAACCTCATACATCATAACCGAGCCAATAAGAATAAAGCAAAACCAGGTAAGAATATAAAAGACGAGAATAAAATCTTAAAGATCGTATTTTTCCTCCGTAAACAAGAAAATCTGCTCATAAATGGTCCGTGAAACACCGGTTGGGGTGAAAAAGTGCAATTTTATGACCGCCATCAACACCTCCTAGCGAAATAAAGGTGTAGTAGGTACCTCTTCCCCCGAGTGTTTGTGCAAACTTCGCCGAGATGTGCAATTAACATTTTAAACACCCGATTCTGAGAATGAGGGGGAGTAAGAGAGTCTGGCTAAATAAATGATCTAATCTGATTTAAGGATTTACGAGAAAATATTGTTCTTAGTATGAAAGTATTATAATTTACTAAACTGAACCATCTCAAAGGTGAAGCTAATTTTATTTTTTAAACAAATAAGACTACAAGAATACTTAATAGGATTAGATTATCAGATAGATGTAGGTACGTGTAGCACAGGACTGTCATTATTTTATGCCCACCATTTTATAAAAACGTAATTTTTTACTTAGATTGGTTACAAATTGCTACTGCTTATTTTTTTGGCTTAGAGTGCGTATAAAGCTGGCAGATTATTTTTACCGTAAAAATTAATTTTTAGTTTTTATATTTATTGAAAAATGTCATAATGTATTGCAAATACTTCAAGTTCTGAGGCAAATAAACTTTGTTGTTACTGACCAACAAACTGCATATAGGTACTAAAAATAAAATGTGTAATTAATGCACTGTGCATAATGTTAATGTGCTGAAGCTTCAAAGAATCAGTACTCAAATACATGTGAATCTGTGTCTGTAAGTATGTAAATAATTCATACTTTTATTTTAACAATATGGAGCATATTGTAGATCTCAATAATTATTTTAAATAACTTTAAACCTCCTCTGTAAGTAGCGTAACTGATAAGTATATAAAAACTATTTCGTTTTGTCTTTCGTTAGTTATTGTTTTTGTTATTTGTACACTTATATTTAATTATTATTCACCACAATTGTAGCATTTTAGGAATTAATAAAATGATTCAGCCAGCAGCCTACAGCTTTATTATACAGAACATACAAGGTGACTTTTGTTCGCCGCCGATAAGCGGCAAATGGTAGACGCTCCCATGAAAGTAAACAAATTTTCCAAAGGAAACTTATAATCTGAGAAAAAAAGTATTACTCTTTTTCTACCAAGTAGTATCCGGGCTTAAACCAGAGTCCGCCTTCTAATAATTGTCAATAACTAATCACTTATATAATTTTTTTCCCAGTACGGTGTTTGACTACTAATCATTTGAGTGACTTTTTATCAACTGCCAAAAACGTCATTTTCTTCTGAAATTGTTCTTGTTACTGGTGTGTGACGACACAGTCTTTGAGGAACTTATTTTCTGATTGAAATGAATATAAAATTTAAAATAAACAAAAACATAAGTCGAGTAATATTTTTCGCTATTCTAGGACAAATGCTATTTAATGAATAATATTTTTCAATTTAATTTTGACAGAGTCAACTTCCCTATTATAATACAGATTCCTCGGTGATAGTTGTTCAGTTTCGTGAGAATCATCTACCATTTTCCGCTTTTTGGCAAATTCAACCTCACGTCACCCTTTAAAACACTGACCTAAGTAGCTCAACTAGCACTGCAAGTTACTTGTCTCCTGTTATTTAGAATATTTATGAAGCTCTTTGACGCAGCACCACGATTATTAATCACTCATATGTGAAACTAACAACTCTATTTGTGATTGTGCTTTCCGGCCACACGGATAGGCAATAAATCAAAATGTAAACTGCGTTTGATGCATTGCGAAGCAGTCATATATATTTGACATTTAAAATTACATATGCTCATTATTAAAAGGTTTAAAGAGGCTCAATTCAGTTTTTTATTTTTCGTCCAAGTATATAAAAAAAAACTTTGGACTTTTGGCTGAACGCTTTGTGTGAAATTTCCACAATTTTGCTTGCTCTTTAAATAAAGTTGCAGAATTAAGCTACACGAGAAGAATCACCAGTTAAGACATTTACAGGTATGTACCAGTCACTCTATTAACTATTAACGCTTGTTTGCTTTAGTTAGAACAAGAAAAATGAATACCTTTTAGAAATATACGTAAACAGGAGTTTAGTGTTTCATGAGCTTATAAACAATTCAAGTTCGAATTCCTTTTCTATTCAGTATATAGTCGTAATGTTGTGATTTATACCACGTTTGGTATTCAGAGAGTGTTCAGTATTGTTTTATTTTGCGAGGCGTGCCAGTCACAGACGCCGGCGCTATCAGGATGACTGACGTTAGATGTGGCACGAGTCACGACATAAACCCACGAATCACGAGACTGTCTGTAAGGGTATTGGAAAAAATAACTTATATAGCTATTTCGATTTGTAAGGTGAAGGTATCATATATAAATCAATAAAAATATCCTTAAGTTTTATGTTTTATTTTCTCTACTGTAATATTGATATGTATCAATTCTGCAGTGCCCTTACAGGGTTTCATGTGTGCTCCTTTTTTATATTTTTTACACCTTTTTTTATGGCAGAGGTGGCAAACGAGCAGACGGATCACCTGATGGTAAGCGATTACCGCCGCCCATAGACACCCGCAACACCAGAGGAGTCACAAGTGCGTTGCCGGCCTTTGATATGGGAGTACGCTCTTTACACCTATTTATTTTACACCATGAAAGCGTGAATAAATGAATTATGAATTATGGCCCAGTAATCGATAGAAACAATGCGTCAATAGAGTCCACTGTAATTAAGTATATAGATTACTCCGCGAAATTTTGACAGGGTTTTCTTCTTATAAAACTAAACAGCTTTTCCTATGGAGCCTATGCTGAAATTATCGTAGAAAAATAATGTGGTATTTTCATACAAATCGATCGGTCAATCAACCAATTTAACTTAAATACTCTATACCGAAGTAGCAACTATGGACTGATTCCCCATTGATTTGGGTAAGGTCATTAATTTTAAGGCATACCATTTGTTCGTATAATATAAGTTGATGGGCTTTCGATTCATAAATTTTTAGCCGTCATTTTTATTCCTAATATATCGAAGTTTATTAGTTTTATGTATCGTGTAATCATGCAACATGGAAAAGTAGACAATTACTATATTTGTTACCTAGGTATTACTGTCTCTGGTATTACGTAGAACAAGAACATATACGTATACATATCATTGTTACTTACCTACCTCATATTTTATAAATCTCGCGAAGTTCACGAATTAATCAACTATTCTTTTACCTCTTATAACTTCTGAATTCTGCAGTCTTGAATAATTACGATAAATTACAATACTTGTTTAGGTATGTATAAAACAATGTTATTCAATCTTATTTATTTAAACTTTTTAGTACACTAAATCTATATGTAATTATAAATAGTATAATTATTTATAGGATCCTACAGGTAGACGGTCTTATTGCTTTAAGCAATCTTTTTCAGACAACCTCAATCCTACCTACCTGAAGCTCGAAGCATATCTCTGGAGTAAAAATATTTGTGTTTAGCTGTCTATAAAAATGGTCCACTATTGTTATAATAGGTACAGTTAGATATATGTAGGTTACCGACCCCTGTGAATGTTTGAGAGAACGTTTCTATCGTAGTTCGATCATTCGACACAATAGGTTAGTTATTTCGGGCACTGACCGGTTACAGATTCCATGCAGACAGACTGCGAAGATTGCTGAGGTACTAGATATATTCGAGTGTCTTTTTACATTTATACATCAGAAAAAAAAATGCAGGCATTTTATAAAGAGCAATTCTGACAGATTTTGGGAAAATTAAACGCGATATTTTGCCTCTTTTCGGTCAAGAAGAAGAATAGAAATAGTGTGTCACTCTTTTTCATTGTGTTTACACCAACAAATTTATTCTTCATCTCCTCACCTTAAACTTAGAAAAAGGAACATGTTTGCCTCACTTATTAAAAGTCACTATGTTGGTACATGTATATTAGGTGCTACTTTATTAGTGCCCGATATTTTAGTTAGTGCTTCTTCTCCTGATTCTGATCAACTTTCCCCAAGGAATTCATAGTGAAATCGCAAAAAAATTTTGGACTCTTCATACAAATCGATCAGCCGAGCGGCCAAATTAGTATAAGGAGTTAAACAATTTTGACTTTTTCGATTCACCAATATCGTAATTGGAATAAACTTCAGATAATAAAACAGTAAAGCATTAAAAAGCACGATACCAATACAGATATATCCAATTTAGGGGAAAAAGTGTGTGTGTGCTTATGATCACACGATATAAGTAAAAACTTATAATGGGTTATGGATATGTCGCAGGGATTTATATGATATGATAAAATCGTTTTATTATTTTAACATATCCCGGGATTTGATCAAATCATTGATTTTATCATATACCTGCGATAGATACATACTTTCAGCTCGGAGTAAACTCAATTCAGCGTCACCGACCGACTGGAGCCGAGTATACCCGATTCAGCGTCAACGACCCCCCCCCCCCGTCCCGAATTTCATGGTTCAGTTTCGTTTACTGGTCAGCAAACTGTGCCTAAAGAAGTTTTCTCTTCAAAAATATTTCAAAATCATCCGGTTAGTTTTTCTAAAATCCTACTACTACACCTACGTTTTCAAGAACTAAGTACAAAGAGTCGTATTAAAAATAAGTAGAAGTATTAATTAATTTCGAGATGTTATAAATAAATACAATGTTAACATTAAAGCCCTAAACAGGTCGTGTACAAAAGGACGTTTAGCCATTGTTTGAGATACAAACACCGTTTTCGCGTAGCTTTCGCCGTAATACTCTCACAATAGTCCTTTATGATGCTGATGAGCTGAAAAAGAGATAAATGATGGCGGAATTGCATATCATGAACATTTCATAGACGTAAAGAAGATTTAGTTTCCACGTGTATTGAACTTTTGTTGATACTAAAATATGTCCCAAGTTTTGACCGAAGTATTGAAAAATTCGTTATTTTACTTCAAAATATGTATAAGTTATTCACTTATATGTTATGTTGAGGAACAATAAACTGAATCATGAGCTATTCGAGGAATATTTTATAGGAATATGAGTCTAGTTGAGACCATTATGGGGCTGTATTCACACCAAGAGTACTCAGACAGTGAGGAACTCAAATAAAACAACTATTGGTAACGTTATGGATTCCGGGTGTCGTAACTTCATTAATATTCTTTACTGAAAGGTAATTAATAGTTCCAAACTTTATATCGTGAACTTACTTTGCATGGTATTTGTTAAGCCATTGGTGCCGATTGCTATCCCTAGATGCAGTCGTTAAGCCATTTTAGAGGCCTGACAGGCGGCTTGAAACTTTTGACTGGGGTTTGCTACTAGTCCCACAAATCCGGACTTGGCCTCATGTGGCCCATTAGCGGACCAATCTCCAGTAGTGAGGACACTTATGGATCGTTAATTATTAAATTTACGCCGTGATTACTTATTTGCGTCGTCGACCACATTGT
Source organism: Coleophora deauratella (assembly GCA_958295455.1). Lineage (NCBI taxonomy): Eukaryota > Metazoa > Arthropoda > Insecta > Lepidoptera > Coleophoridae > Coleophora > Coleophora deauratella. The sequence continues at coordinate 5,439,113 of OY282397.1, read as the reverse complement.
TTCCACACCACAGGTGTTTTCTCAGTAACGTGTGTTAAACGCGAATTTTTCTTACGAACGAACGATCTGTTTTTAACGTGACCTCTATGTTTTTTCATTGTCAGTTTTTTGCGATTTTTTTGTCAACTACCCCAGAAGAACAATAATGTTTTTTGTTCGATTTCTCTGACTGAGCTTCTTAAGCCTAAAGGAGTTGTTCGTTTTTGGAGTATGATTCTGGTGTTGATAGATTCATCTAAATTCCCTGATTTTCATGGATTATGTTTGAAGTAATTTAATTTATTTTTGTCACATAGGAATTACTTTAGATTATTTATTCCTGAAGTTAACAGAGAGTCTGCTCCATAAGGTGGACAAATGGACGCGCGCATACAAACCGGTACACCGGTCTTACGTGGCCTAAAGTCTGACGATACCACTGATGTGACCTGAATTCGAGTGCACAGGTAAACTGAACACTACTTTATTCGCTTTTCAGTCGTGGCTTCAAGCCACTCGAAGAAGCGTAAACACAGAGCAGCTAACAATGCCCAGATGATAGACAGCGAAAATAGATTGTAACGTAAACACGCGGACAAAGCGATCGGCGAGCTGCGGCGGTGAGACTAACCAACGCTGGCCTTTTGATGCCTATAGTCACGGAATGTAGATCCGAGATCTGTCTGTTGTGGAATTTCTGGAATTTACTAGTGAATTCACAAGTGGGTTGAGTAACCAATGCAGGGGCAAATGGGAGGTGACTTTCATAAAAAAAACTTATTTGCCTGGAACCTTTTGATTCTTTAGAAATACCTAAAAAAAAATTACAATGTATGTATTTTTCGCGTTCTGTACAGCTAGTACTGTGGTGAAATAGATTTTGTGTTGTTTGCACCGATTAAATAAAACATGTAATCATTATTTTTGCAAGTGATCTTTAAAAATCGCCGTGAAGGTTGTAATAAATTCTTAGAAGTGGGCTTCAAGCCTTCAACTCATCAAACTGAACACATAAAATGCATAGAATGTTGAAATATCGTTCAAATGTATAATGTAGCGGCTTTTAGTGCTACTCATGCCTTTAGTGGCCTAATTTAGCTGTGACGGAGTTGTTTCTCGTATCTGTGACTGACAGGTATCGGCAGCACGTTATTGCTCCGTCAAACGGCATCGTTTCTGAACGTACCCGAACATAAAATAGTACTTATTACACTGCCGTTGGATACAATTTCATGAATATAATCGTTTTCAATTATGGTAATGGGTATAGTAGTAGCAACCCATTAGGTAGCTAAATTCAGTCAGTGTCCTAGATACTAAGTTTTTATGAGAGTGGCGCGCGTGACTTACTAAAATTATATGAGAAGGAATTAATAGTTTCGCTATTATTATATTAGTTAAGCATTCAAAATATAGGTATTTCAATCAATTGAACCACACAAAAATATTATTGTCGCCAATAAATAAATAAATAAACAATATCTTAATACGTGAGATTGGGTGTGAAATGACGAGTTTGACAGGCCCGCCTGTTTACATTCGATTTTCCATTCCAGCGCAATCCGATATGAAGATTGCGCTGGGAAAACTTTATCTGTTTTGTGCTTAGTGTTGATTATTTTATTTGGTACTTTTATAATCAAACTATATTATGGAGTGCCCGCGTCTTCCTCTGCATAAACTTTGTATATAATTACCCCGCCGAACCTGTTGGAAATTAAATTTCCTTACAAAATTTAACACCCCAATTCACTCACTTTGGAATGATGCTTTAAACAATCTTTCTTAGTGTTCCTCTATACCCTCTGAAAAATTTTCAAATATATATCAATTTTTAAGTTTCAGCCCTAAGCGATTTAGGCTTTTCGTGTTCAGTAAGTCAGTATGCCATGATCGGTACTGTTTTACGTAGCTTTAGCTCTGGATGATAAGATATCGATTCCTAAGTAAAGTGAGTAGGTTAAGCGGTTTGTTAAATAAAGTAGGTACTAAAGGCACCTACTCTTTGGGACTCCAGATTTTCAAGAAGTTTCCAGGCATAATTTTTTATAACCTCTCAATTGCTACACTGAATGGCTTAATTTCATGAAAGTCTGCTTTCGCGGAGCTAAAGTGGAGGTTTTAGATATGGAAAATGTCCCTTGTTATGCTCAGTTTAGATTTAACGATGTTCAAGAAATGACTTATCAGTGTTGCTCTCATTTGCTTGGAAAATAAGTATTTCTTGTGAGGGTGTTCAGTAATATCTTGTCAGTAAGTACCAAGTGGTACTTACTTAATTAATTATAAACTTAACAAAACAAATATGTATAACGAAGACACCTTAATCTCTTTTGAGATCTCTTCTCATCTAGTTTAGAGTTTAAATATACTCGTATATGTCAAAGGCAAAGTTGTACATGGCAAAAGATACAAAAGCTTAAATTAGAACATAATATCTCTCATATATTAACAGACCCTCGCGCGGAGTCGTACCTGGTGCAACGCATGGCACTGGCCATCCAGCGTGGAAACGCGGCCAACGTGATGGGTATGTTCCCACTGCACCGGGTGCGACTTGGGGCGGGCTTTGAGATTAATTCGGTAGTGACGATTCCATAAATTGGATAAGTACTTATTATATTGACCTATTTGTTCTATATGACTGATTGATTTGATAAATATTAATAAAGGACTTTGACTTAGAAAATAATTGACCACGCTGAATACGTTAAAAACAACCGACTAAAATGGCAACAACTCCCATTTTGCTATTTTTTTGTTGATTTTCTCAAAATCCGCTGAATCGATTTCGATAAAATTTATATGGGACCACCTGTGAAGTATACCCTTTTAAACAAAAAAAGAATTTTCAAAATCGGTTCAGGCGTCTTCGAGTAATCGATGAACATACATAGATTCCGACGAATTGAGAACCTCCTCCTTTTTTTGAAGTCGGTTGAAAAATAAAACACTGTTTCAAATATAATTACTGTTTTAAACTGAAAATACTAAATTCGGCCTTCTATCTAGTAATTTATGTTTCCGTAATGTTGGTAGACGCAATTATAAATAAAAGCTTATCTAGAACCTATCACGATTAGAGCTTATGTTAATGGATGTTACTTAGGACAAGCACTAAGCCCTAGAACTTTCTATGTACCGAGGCAATCCAGCCGTATTCGGATGGCCTCTAATGGCTTACTCGTTACGTTCAAGCTGCGACTCTTGAACACGGTCGTAAAAATCAACCGACCATCGTCAGGAGTTCATCGCGATTACGGTCACGCACACTTTCCTACTATTTTAGCCCCTACCACAGATAACATAGAACATATACTCAAGATTGAGTAGGTCAGGTTAATCTATTGTATTCCTGATAACATTATAATATTTATGGAAATAAATAGATTTGCATATGGAAGAAAACCGACTGGTATACGTATATACGTTCTTGGTCCAGCGTAAAAATCGTTTATGAGTCCACAAGAGTCGGTTTTTAAATAGATTGCTTGATCAAATTTTTTTATCAAATTGTTAATTAACTACGAAGCCTATGCCTATAAAAATACCAAAAAAGGCAAAAATTTATTTTAGTGGTCGAGATTCCCTTTCTTTTTTAGTTTTGGTTATAAATTAAGTATAGGCATAGACCAAGTGTAGCCATTTTAAAGAAATTGACGAATACTACATTGCTCTAGTGGCGTTTCTATTTAAGTAAGACGATAAACTAAATAATATTGAAAACCCATGTCCATCTAAACTTAGCTAAGAATTTGTTTCAGACAACGAACTGTCCATCAAAAAAGTTTATCTTCAATACGTTCAGTTGTTCCTTTGAAAATCATAGACGTTAATAATAGACACTTTTAAAAGTGGCTTTGTAACAAAATTAACGATCTTATTCTTAACGTTAACGTATCTAACAGAAGTTATTGAATAACATAACCAGTACACAAAAAATACCTGTTTCTATAAAAAAACTATCCTATTTTGAATCTAGGGATCAATATCAATCAATGTATAAACAGCTCGCACTTCAAAATCCATCAAGCCGTTTTAACTACAGTGATAACAATGATACATCCGAAAAAATGCCTTACGCTTGGACAAGACCAGGTAAAAATTGACGTAAGGATAATTAGACTAAAGCATTTCGAAGATAAAACAACATTATTGTCTTTTTTTTTCTTGAACAGCCTGTGAGTACTATAAAATAAAGGCTTGATTGTACGGTTGCTAAATAAGTTACGGGCTTACTGGCTATCTGGAAATATTATAAAAATGGAGTGACGTATACGAGTAGTAAGAGTGACCCGCGGTAGCTTGCATACCCATCCATCACAGGGACAGCGGTCTGCGGACGCATTAAAATATCGTCAGCGAGGCGGTCACCAGCACTGCGGCGGACTGCGATTTGTCATTGAGAATCCTTCGTAACTGTAATATTCAGTATGAGGCGTCCAAATATTTTTTTGCGAATTAGTTATCTTTTTTTCAGGTATTTTAAGGACCCGATAGTTTTGTATGAAATAGTTAATGATTTGATATTTTTTTAAATAAAGTGCGTAAGTCTATTACCTATATTAAGTTAAAGATATGGAACAACTGTTTAACTTCCACGTGTTCCCAAATTTGTTGGTTCCTCAACATAACATATAAGTGAATAACTTATACATATTTTGAAGTAAAATAACGAATTTTTCAATACTTCGGTCAAAACTTGGGACATATTTTAGTATCAACAAAAGTTCAATACACGTGGAAACTAAATCTTCTTTACGTCTATGAAATGTTCATGATATGCAATTCCGCCATCATTTATCTCTTTTTCAGCTCATCAGCATCATAAAGGACTATTGTGAGAGTATTACGGCGAAAGCTACGCGAAAACGGTGTTTGTATCTCAAACAATGGCTAAACGTCCTTTTGTACACGACCTGTTTAGGGCTTTAATGTTAACATTGTATTTATTTATAACATCTCGAAATTAATTAATACTTCTACTTATTTTTAATACGACTCTTTGTACTTAGTTCTTGAAAACGTAGGTGTAGTAGTAGGATTTTAGAAAAACTAACCGGATGATTTTGAAATATTTTTGAAGAGAAAACTTCTTTAGGCACAGTTTGCTGACCAGTAAACGAAACTGAACCATGAAATTCGGGACGGGGGGGGGGGGGTCGTTGACGCTGAATCGGGTATACTCGGCTCCAGTCGGTCGGTGACGCTGAATTGAGTTTACTCCGAGCTGAAAGTATGTATCTATCGCAGGTATATGATAAAATCAATGATTTGATCAAATCCCGGGATATGTTAAAATAATAAAACGATTTTATCATATCATATAAATCCCTGCGACATATCCATAACCCATTATAAGTTTTTACTTATATCGTGTGATCATAAGCACACACACACTTTTTCCCCTAAATTGGATATATCTGTATTGGTATCGTGCTTTTTAATGCTTTACTGTTTTATTATCTGAAGTTTATTCCAATTACGATATTGGTGAATCGAAAAAGTCAAAATTGTTTAACTCCTTATACTAATTTGGCCGCTCGGCTGATCGATTTGTATGAAGAGTCCAAAATTTTTTTGCGATTTCACTATGAATTCCTTGGGGAAAGTTGATCAGAATCAGGAGAAGAAGCACTAACTAAAATATCGGGCACTAATAAAGTAGCACCTAATATACATGTACCAACATAGTGACTTTTAATAAGTGAGGCAAACATGTTCCTTTTTCTAAGTTTAAGGTGAGGAGATGAAGAATAAATTTGTTGGTGTAAACACAATGAAAAAGAGTGACACACTATTTCTATTCTTCTTCTTGACCGAAAAGAGGCAAAATATCGCGTTTAATTTTCCCAAAATCTGTCAGAATTGCTCTTTATAAAATGCCTGCATTTTTTTTTCTGATGTATAAATGTAAAAAGACACTCGAATATATCTAGTACCTCAGCAATCTTCGCAGTCTGTCTGCATGGAATCTGTAACCGGTCAGTGCCCGAAATAACTAACCTATTGTGTCGAATGATCGAACTACGATAGAAACGTTCTCTCAAACATTCACAGGGGTCGGTAACCTACATATATCTAACTGTACCTATTATAACAATAGTGGACCATTTTTATAGACAGCTAAACACAAATATTTTTACTCCAGAGATATGCTTCGAGCTTCAGGTAGGTAGGATTGAGGTTGTCTGAAAAAGATTGCTTAAAGCAATAAGACCGTCTACCTGTAGGATCCTATAAATAATTATACTATTTATAATTACATATAGATTTAGTGTACTAAAAAGTTTAAATAAATAAGATTGAATAACATTGTTTTATACATACCTAAACAAGTATTGTAATTTATCGTAATTATTCAAGACTGCAGAATTCAGAAGTTATAAGAGGTAAAAGAATAGTTGATTAATTCGTGAACTTCGCGAGATTTATAAAATATGAGGTAGGTAAGTAACAATGATATGTATACGTATATGTTCTTGTTCTACGTAATACCAGAGACAGTAATACCTAGGTAACAAATATAGTAATTGTCTACTTTTCCATGTTGCATGATTACACGATACATAAAACTAATAAACTTCGATATATTAGGAATAAAAATGACGGCTAAAAATTTATGAATCGAAAGCCCATCAACTTATATTATACGAACAAATGGTATGCCTTAAAATTAATGACCTTACCCAAATCAATGGGGAATCAGTCCATAGTTGCTACTTCGGTATAGAGTATTTAAGTTAAATTGGTTGATTGACCGATCGATTTGTATGAAAATACCACATTATTTTTCTACGATAATTTCAGCATAGGCTCCATAGGAAAAGCTGTTTAGTTTTATAAGAAGAAAACCCTGTCAAAATTTCGCGGAGTAATCTATATACTTAATTACAGTGGACTCTATTGACGCATTGTTTCTATCGATTACTGGGCCATAATTCATAATTCATTTATTCACGCTTTCATGGTGTAAAATAAATAGGTGTAAAGAGCGTACTCCCATATCAAAGGCCGGCAACGCACTTGTGACTCCTCTGGTGTTGCGGGTGTCTATGGGCGGCGGTAATCGCTTACCATCAGGTGATCCGTCTGCTCGTTTGCCACCTCTGCCATAAAAAAAGGTGTAAAAAATATAAAAAAGGAGCACACATGAAACCCTGTAAGGGCACTGCAGAATTGATACATATCAATATTACAGTAGAGAAAATAAAACATAAAACTTAAGGATATTTTTATTGATTTATATATGATACCTTCACCTTACAAATCGAAATAGCTATATAAGTTATTTTTTCCAATACCCTTACAGACAGTCTCGTGATTCGTGGGTTTATGTCGTGACTCGTGCCACATCTAACGTCAGTCATCCTGATAGCGCCGGCGTCTGTGACTGGCACGCCTCGCAAAATAAAACAATACTGAACACTCTCTGAATACCAAACGTGGTATAAATCACAACATTACGACTATATACTGAATAGAAAAGGAATTCGAACTTGAATTGTTTATAAGCTCATGAAACACTAAACTCCTGTTTACGTATATTTCTAAAAGGTATTCATTTTTCTTGTTCTAACTAAAGCAAACAAGCGTTAATAGTTAATAGAGTGACTGGTACATACCTGTAAATGTCTTAACTGGTGATTCTTCTCGTGTAGCTTAATTCTGCAACTTTATTTAAAGAGCAAGCAAAATTGTGGAAATTTCACACAAAGCGTTCAGCCAAAAGTCCAAAGTTTTTTTTTATATACTTGGACGAAAAATAAAAAACTGAATTGAGCCTCTTTAAACCTTTTAATAATGAGCATATGTAATTTTAAATGTCAAATATATATGACTGCTTCGCAATGCATCAAACGCAGTTTACATTTTGATTTATTGCCTATCCGTGTGGCCGGAAAGCACAATCACAAATAGAGTTGTTAGTTTCACATATGAGTGATTAATAATCGTGGTGCTGCGTCAAAGAGCTTCATAAAAAAAAAGACAATAATGTTGTTTTATCTTCGAAATGCTTTAGTCTAATTATCCTTACGTCAATTTTTACCTGGTCTTGTCCAAGCGTAAGGCATTTTTTCGGATGTATCATTGTTATCACTGTAGTTAAAACGGCTTGATGGATTTTGAAGTGCGAGCTGTTTATACATTGATTGATATTGATCCCTAGATTCAAAATAGGATAGTTTTTTTATAGAAACAGGTATTTTTTGTGTACTGGTTATGTTATTCAATAACTTCTGTTAGATACGTTAACGTTAAGAATAAGATCGTTAATTTTGTTACAAAGCCACTTTTAAAAGTGTCTATTATTAACGTCTATGATTTTCAAAGGAACAACTGAACGTATTGAAGATAAACTTTTTTGATGGACAGTTCGTTGTCTGAAACAAATTCTTAGCTAAGTTTAGATGGACATGGGTTTTCAATATTATTTAGTTTATCGTCTTACTTAAATAGAAACGCCACTAGAGCAATGTAGTATTCGTCAATTTCTTTAAAATGGCTACACTTGGTCTATGCCTATACTTAATTTATAACCAAAACTAAAAAAGAAAGGGAATCTCGACCACTAAAATAAATTTTTGCCTTTTTTGGTATTTTTATAGGCATAGGCTTCGTAGTTAATTAACAATTTGATAAAAAAATTTGATCAAGCAATCTATTTAAAAACCGACTCTTGTGGACTCATAAACGATTTTTACGCTGGACCAAGAACGTATATACGTATACCAGTCGGTTTTCTTCCATATGCAAATCTATTTATTTCCATAAATATTATAATGTTATCAGGAATACAATAGATTAACCTGACCTACTCAATCTTGAGTATATGTTCTATGTTATCTGTGGTAGGGGCTAAAATAGTAGGAAAGTGTGCGTGACCGTAATCGCGATGAACTCCTGACGATGGTCGGTTGATTTTTACGACCGTGTTCAAGAGTCGCAGCTTGAACGTAACGAGTAAGCCATTAGAGGCCATCCGAATACGGCTGGATTGCCTCGGTACATAGAAAGTTCTAGGGCTTAGTGCTTGTCCTAAGTAACATCCATTAACATAAGCTCTAATCGTGATAGGTTCTAGATAAGCTTTTATTTATAATTGCGTCTACCAACATTACGGAAACATAAATTACTAGATAGAAGGCCGAATTTAGTATTTTCAGTTTAAAACAGTAATTATATTTGAAACAGTGTTTTATTTTTCAACCGACTTCAAAAAAAGGAGGAGGTTCTCAATTCGTCGGAATCTATGTATGTTCATCGATTACTCGAAGACGCCTGAACCGATTTTGAAAATTCTTTTTTTGTTTAAAAGGGTATACTTCACAGGTGGTCCCATATAAATTTTATCGAAATCGATTCAGCGGATTTTGAGAAAATCAACAAAAAAATAGCAAAATGGGAGTTGTTGCGATTTAAGTCGGTTGTTTTTAACGTATTCAGCGTGGTCAATTATTTTCTAAGTCAAAGTCCTTTATTAATATTTATCAAATCAATCAGTCATATAGAACAAATAGGTCAATATAATAAGTACTTATCCAATTTATGGAATCGTCACTACCGAATTAATCTCAAAGCCCGCCCCAAGTCGCACCCGGTGCAGTGGGAACATACCCATCACGTTGGCCGCGTTTCCACGCTGGATGGCCAGTGCCATGCGTTGCACCAGGTACGACTCCGCGCGAGGGTCTGTTAATATATGAGAGATATTATGTTCTAATTTAAGCTTTTGTATCTTTTGCCATGTACAACTTTGCCTTTGACATATACGAGTATATTTAAACTCTAAACTAGATGAGAAGAGATCTCAAAAGAGATTAAGGTGTCTTCGTTATACATATTTGTTTTGTTAAGTTTATAATTAATTAAGTAAGTACCACTTGGTACTTACTGACAAGATATTACTGAACACCCTCACAAGAAATACTTATTTTCCAAGCAAATGAGAGCAACACTGATAAGTCATTTCTTGAACATCGTTAAATCTAAACTGAGCATAACAAGGGACATTTTCCATATCTAAAACCTCCACTTTAGCTCCGCGAAAGCAGACTTTCATGAAATTAAGCCATTCAGTGTAGCAATTGAGAGGTTATAAAAAATTATGCCTGGAAACTTCTTGAAAATCTGGAGTCCCAAAGAGTAGGTGCCTTTAGTACCTACTTTATTTAACAAACCGCTTAACCTACTCACTTTACTTAGGAATCGATATCTTATCATCCAGAGCTAAAGCTACGTAAAACAGTACCGATCATGGCATACTGACTTACTGAACACGAAAAGCCTAAATCGCTTAGGGCTGAAACTTAAAAATTGATATATATTTGAAAATTTTTCAGAGGGTATAGAGGAACACTAAGAAAGATTGTTTAAAGCATCATTCCAAAGTGAGTGAATTGGGGTGTTAAATTTTGTAAGGAAATTTAATTTCCAACAGGTTCGGCGGGGTAATTATATACAAAGTTTATGCAGAGGAAGACGCGGGCACTCCATAATATAGTTTGATTATAAAAGTACCAAATAAAATAATCAACACTAAGCACAAAACAGATAAAGTTTTCCCAGCGCAATCTTCATATCGGATTGCGCTGGAATGGAAAATCGAATGTAAACAGGCGGGCCTGTCAAACTCGTCATTTCACACCCAATCTCACGTATTAAGATATTGTTTATTTATTTATTTATTGGCGACAATAATATTTTTGTGTGGTTCAATTGATTGAAATACCTATATTTTGAATGCTTAACTAATATAATAATAGCGAAACTATTAATTCCTTCTCATATAATTTTAGTAAGTCACGCGCGCCACTCTCATAAAAACTTAGTATCTAGGACACTGACTGAATTTAGCTACCTAATGGGTTGCTACTACTATACCCATTACCATAATTGAAAACGATTATATTCATGAAATTGTATCCAACGGCAGTGTAATAAGTACTATTTTATGTTCGGGTACGTTCAGAAACGATGCCGTTTGACGGAGCAATAACGTGCTGCCGATACCTGTCAGTCACAGATACGAGAAACAACTCCGTCACAGCTAAATTAGGCCACTAAAGGCATGAGTAGCACTAAAAGCCGCTACATTATACATTTGAACGATATTTCAACATTCTATGCATTTTATGTGTTCAGTTTGATGAGTTGAAGGCTTGAAGCCCACTTCTAAGAATTTATTACAACCTTCACGGCGATTTTTAAAGATCACTTGCAAAAATAATGATTACATGTTTTATTTAATCGGTGCAAACAACACAAAATCTATTTCACCACAGTACTAGCTGTACAGAACGCGAAAAATACATACATTGTAATTTTTTTTTAGGTATTTCTAAAGAATCAAAAGGTTCCAGGCAAATAAGTTTTTTTTATGAAAGTCACCTCCCATTTGCCCCTGCATTGGTTACTCAACCCACTTGTGAATTCACTAGTAAATTCCAGAAATTCCACAACAGACAGATCTCGGATCTACATTCCGTGACTATAGGCATCAAAAGGCCAGCGTTGGTTAGTCTCACCGCCGCAGCTCGCCGATCGCTTTGTCCGCGTGTTTACGTTACAATCTATTTTCGCTGTCTATCATCTGGGCATTGTTAGCTGCTCTGTGTTTACGCTTCTTCGAGTGGCTTGAAGCCACGACTGAAAAGCGAATAAAGTAGTGTTCAGTTTACCTGTGCACTCGAATTCAGGTCACATCAGTGGTATCGTCAGACTTTAGGCCACGTAAGACCGGTGTACCGGTTTGTATGCGCGCGTCCATTTGTCCACCTTATGGAGCAGACTCTCTGTTAACTTCAGGAATAAATAATCTAAAGTAATTCCTATGTGACAAAAATAAATTAAATTACTTCAAACATAATCCATGAAAATCAGGGAATTTAGATGAATCTATCAACACCAGAATCATACTCCAAAAACGAACAACTCCTTTAGGCTTAAGAAGCTCAGTCAGAGAAATCGAACAAAAAACATTATTGTTCTTCTGGGGTAGTTGACAAAAAAATCGCAAAAAACTGACAATGAAAAAACATAGAGGTCACGTTAAAAACAGATCGTTCGTTCGTAAGAAAAATTCGCGTTTAACACACGTTACTGAGAAAACACCTGTGGTGTGGAAACAATGTGGTCGACGACGCAAATAAGTAATCACGGCGTAAATTTAATAATTAACGATCCATAAGTGTCCTCACTACTGGAGATTGGTCCGCTAATGGGCCACATGAGGCCAAGTCCGGATTTGTGGGACTAGTAGCAAACCCCAGTCAAAAGTTTCAAGCCGCCTGTCAGGCCTCTAAAATGGCTTAACGACTGCATCTAGGGATAGCAATCGGCACCAATGGCTTAACAAATACCATGCAAAGTAAGTTCACGATATAAAGTTTGGAACTATTAATTACCTTTCAGTAAAGAATATTAATGAAGTTACGACACCCGGAATCCATAACGTTACCAATAGTTGTTTTATTTGAGTTCCTCACTGTCTGAGTACTCTTGGTGTGAATACAGCCCCATAATGGTCTCAACTAGACTCATATTCCTATAAAATATTCCTCGAATAGCTCATGATTCAGTTTATTGGCAATGGTTAGTGGATATTAAAGCTGGGAATTAGCAATTAATTGGTGCTCGTTAGTAAGGTTCTAAAGGGAATCTGTCTGTACCGAGCACATGTAATGATATGAGTTAATTATTTAGTTGATTCCGTTTTAGAAGAGTTATTTACATTTTAATAAATATATAATGCCTTATAGAAAATATCCAAAGAAGAAGGTTCTGCAGTTCACAGCTCTTTGCAACGCCCAAGTTGTGTTGTGAGTTGACACGTCAACTGATCTTTTTTAAATTACGATTATCTTAATTATTTATCATAAACCGAGAATGCTCAGTACTTTATAAATTAACAAAGATGAGAAAATATCCTAAGAAGAAGGTTCTGAAGTTCACAGCTCTTTGCAACGCCCAAGTTGTGTTGTGAGTTGACACGTCAACTGATCTTTTTTAAATTACGATTATCTTAATTATTATTTATCATAAACCGAGAATGCTTAGTACTTTACAAATAAACAAAGATGATCACTCAACTCACAAGATTGGTTTAACGATTGCAAGAATAAACGAGTACCTACGTATACTTACAAACAAAACAACATAACCTATAATTTGATTCAGTTCACGAAAATACATTTACATTTAACTGTTCATCAAAAATTCAATTACTCTAGTAACTTCGGTTTAGGCTCAGCTAAACAAGCCGAGCTTTAATAATAACAGTTTTCCTAGTAACAACTTGGAATTTTCAGAATGGACGAAAGGCTTCGTATTTTTCCTATTTTTTAGGGTTCCGTAGCCAAATGGCAAAAAACGGAACCCTTATGGATTCGTCATGTCTGTCTGTCTGTCTGTCTGTCCGTCCGTATGTCACAGCCACTTTTTTCCGAAACCATAAGAACTATACTGTTGAAACTTGGTAAGTAGATGTATTCTGTAAACCGCATTAAGATTTTCACACAAAAATAGAATAAATTTTGGGGGGTCCCCATACTTAGAACTGAAACTCAAAAATTTTTTTTTCATCAAACCTATACGTGTGGGGTATCTATGGATAGGTCTTCAAAAATAATATTGAGGTTTTTAATATCATTTTTTTCTAAACCAAATAGTTTGCGCGAGAGACACTTCCAAAGTGGTAAAAAGTGTGTCCCCCCCCCCGTAACTTCTAAAATAAGAGAATGATAAAACTAGAAAAAATATATGATGTACCCATGCAAACTTCCACCGAAAATTGGTTT